>OX377621.1:13185694-13227623 GCA_947397865.1 Polietes domitor | reverse complement strand
ATCCTTTCTCTCCTAGCGTCTATCTCCATGTCCATGCAATTGTAAGATCGACTTGGCTCTCCCCCTTCTCTCTATGTGTGCTTAGTTCAGTTGTCAACCTAACGCTAAAAGAGCAGGCAGTGCGATCTACATACCCATCACGGGAACAACATAAAACATCAACACACGTCAACAGCAACCATAAAAAGTTCCTCGAACAATC
Source organism: Polietes domitor (assembly GCA_947397865.1). Classification (NCBI taxonomy): domain Eukaryota; kingdom Metazoa; phylum Arthropoda; class Insecta; order Diptera; family Muscidae; genus Polietes; species Polietes domitor. The sequence goes on along the minus strand of OX377621.1, from coordinate 13,227,421 downwards.
CACACTCAACATACAAGTGAAGACGAACGAGAACAACTTATACCCAACTTACATAGTGATACTCACAACACACATTGTATTCTACAGTGAAACATAACCTACGTAAACTAAAGTATAAACACTACTTGTACCGTAAACTCACAAATTAATTATTAAATTACCCAACATATATTCAATACACATTAAACACAACACTTGCATTGTAACACATACATACACACGTGCCAATAAAATACACTACCCGGAATAATAATTATAACGTTCACCGAAAATACACAGTGTTATTATTCTATGAGGGAAATGTAAATGAGACAACCCCATCTACCCCCTCTAACGCGTCTAAACATGGTCCATACGAACCTCTATTAGAAGCAGTGTTTAAGATATTTATACAGTCCACACTAAAGTTATACAATATATGTGCCGAACACTATATTGAAGATTTTATCAGAAAGCAAAAATCAGTACATGCGTAAACAAAAAATACAGTACATGCCGGTATAATCACTAACGTTGTTCGCGAGTCGTTTTGTTCTTTCCACGCACAATATTGCTTAAACCCAAAAAACCATCAGCATATACTGTATTAAAGGTACACATCATAAACCAAAAGTACTGTAGTCGTAGCAGCAAATTACATTGGCAAGTACTCACTCTCATCATACTTCAAACAACATTCAAAAAACCTACCCAAGACATTGCTTGATCGTTTGATTTCAACGATTTAAAGCGGGAAGAAGACAATAAAGAGGAACAAGAAAAATACCTGCTCTCATACCCATATACACATACACTTACACACTCCCTCTCACTGATCGATCATAAAAGGTACGCTACATACTTGTGGTCAGTGAGTTGAGTTTTGTCGTTTCGTCTGGCAGTGTCACAGCATATGTTTATACATATACACACACATACACATACACACTCGTGCTTAACAATAAGCGGGTACCCTACACACATTTGGTCAGTCAACTTGATTCATTCATTGACAGTGTCACAGCATATGTTTATACATATATACACACATACACACTCGTGCTTAACAATAAGCAGGTACCCTACACACATTGGGTCAGTCAACTTCATTCATTGATACACTTGGTAAAAAAATTAAATAGTTTTGAATACACGCAAGTACTTGCAATGGCGAAGCTAGTACATTTAGAATCTAGTTTATATCGAAGCATTGCCTATGAATTAGAGGCATTTCAAAAAGACTATAGTGTTTCAGGGAAAGAATCTAAAACGTTGTCAGCTATTAAGTTTCACAAAACTGAGTTAGAAAAAATCTGGGAGAAAATTAATAGCAAATATGATGCTATACTCGAATCTGCCCTTCTGGATGACCCAGAAGAGGGAAAGACTGTAGATTTGAAAAAGATTCAACTTAAGTTTTTAGATGCAAAACAATTTTACAGGCGTGCAATGATTTACTTTGTAGAAAAAATAGATAATCTTGAAGATAAGCAGAAGAAAAACTCACCCGACCCAAGCACGGCCACTTCTATCACAGGTGGTTTCACTGTACCACCATGCGATATTGATGTTTTCGATGGCGACTACTCGTCATGGCCATCTTTCAGGGATTTATTCCAAGCCATCTATGGCAACAATACACGTTTAAGTAGTGTGGAGAAGTTATTCTACTTAAAGCAAAAGACCCGTGGGGAGGCAAAGGAGGTAATTGATAATGCGCCACTTACGAATGAAGGGTTTGATTTAGCTTGGGCAAATTTGACTGCCCAGTATGAAAATAATAGAATGCAAGTCAACGCTCAACTGAAGACGCTCTTAAACTTACCCACAGTAGAAGTTTCATCTGGTGCAGCTGTCCGTAGGTTACAACGTACAGTAAATGATTGTGTGAATACCCTTAAAACCCTTGCCATCAAGACTGAACACTGGGACCCAATTTTGATATATTTATGTTCATCCAAGCTATCGGTAGACATCTTAACTAAGTTTGAAGATACGCTTTCTGACCAATCGGTGCTACCTGCTTGGAATGAATTGAACACCTTCCTAACCAGTACTTATAATGGCTTAGATTCAGTGGCAGACATTAAGCAAACAAACTTCATACCTACAAAGTTTTTTGATAATACAAATCAATCCTATCGAAAACGAACCCATACCTCACGGCCCCAATCTACTCTTTCTCAACCCAACACTCCGAACAACACATATATGACACATGGAAAATTTTGCAGGTTATGCCAAGGCAGCCACGTCCTTCGTGACTGTCCATCGTTTTCGGACTTGCCTGTCAACGATAGAAGAAAATATGTAACCGATAATGGGTTCTGTTACAATTGCTTAGCAATATCACACACGGCTAACAACTGCAGGAGTACATTTACTTGTCGCGGCTGCGGTGGTCCACACCACACATTGTTGCACATACCAGATACACATATTCCAAATCCCGAACCGCCTTCTTCCTCCAGACCAAACACCGCTCAGTGTTTTTCGACCCAAACTCAAACACAATCTCTATTAGACGATAGGGAAAGGCTACTGGCCGCAGCCGTCTTAAACGTAGACGTACATGATTCGTTATTTCCAGCTAGGGCACTGGTAGACCCTGCCTCTGATTTTTCATTTATTGCTGACAGCTTAGTGCAGAAGTTACGGTTACCCACTACCCCTATCTCAGCTGAGGTATCAGGTTTGAATGGAGTTGTATCTGCCCGGCCGAACAGGCTTTGTGAAGTTACTCTAAGATCAAATTCTCGCCGAGAGTTCAGTATCAAGATCCGAGCAATAGTTGTCGAAACTCTTACCCAATCACTGCCTATACGAAACATAGCTCCATCACTCGCACATGATATAAAGGATATCGTATTGGCTGACCCTACATTTAATGAGAGCAGGTCCATTGATTTCATCATTGGAAGTGATTTTTACCCAAAGATTTTACGCATTGGTGTTAAGAGGAATATTGCGACTAGCTTGATAGCACAGGACACAGAATTTGGCTGGATTCTGACTGGACCTGTAGAGAAACAAGCAACCCACATGAAATAAATCACTTGGCGCACCACTACCCAAACACATTGTCCAATGAATTTTTTTGCAATATCGAGCACAAAATGTCACTACCCACTATGTACGTTAACGACGTCTTAGTATATATATTTATTTGGAATACAATCCAATTTGAGTAAAGCTGCTTCAAGATTACACAAGAAAGATCGGCAACATACAAGTAAAATAAATGGAGAGTTAATCTACCAGTACCGTACCAGTGACGTTAATTATCACTTTACATGGAAGTATTACCAGAACATTACATGAGCGGATGCATCTTTACTCTACCCTACTCGATAAGTATCACACATTACCCAATTTTACCCGCAAATACTTAGATTCAACCCTCAGACACTCAATTTTTTTATATTTCTTCTGTCTCTTATATAGATCCATCAAGGCGGGGGAGAATGTTCATGCGAACACAGAATGTTTGCTGGGTGGCATCCTTTCTCTCCTAGCGTCTATCTCCATGTCCATGCAATTGTAAGATCGACTTGGCTCTCCCCCTTCTCTCTATGTGTGCTTAGTTCAGTTGTCAACCTAACGCTAAAAGAGCAGGCAGTGCGATCTACATACCCATCACGGGAACAACATAAAACATCAACACACGTCAACAGCAACCATAAAAAGTTCCTCGAACAATCCACACTCAACATACAAGTGAAGACGAACGAGAACAACTTATACCCAACTTACATAGTGATACTCACAACACACATTGTATTCTACAGTGAAACATAACCTACGTAAACTAAAGTATAAACATTACTTGTACCGTAAACTCACAAATTAATTATTAAATTACCCAACATATATTCAATACACATTAAACACAACACTTGCATTGTAACACATACATACACACGTGCCAATAAAATACACTACCCGGAATAATAATTATAACGTTCACCGAAAATACACAGTGTTATTATTCTATGAGGGAAATGTAAATGAGACAACCCCATCTACCCCCTCTAACGCGTCTAAACAAGGATCATTTCGTTGCTAGTGTTTGGTGTATATTTCTCTTAGGCTTTGTGGTATTAGGCCATCATTTAACATGACGCTATTTGGCCATTCTAGTTTTGTGGGTGATAATTGGCTAATAAAATAACTTAATAGTTCACTTATGGCCATGCTTGGCAATTAAGCCAATAGAAGAAGACGCTTAAATGTGTACAGCCCAAGTAAAAGTTCCCTTCGAAAAACCCAAAGAAATTGAGAAACTAAGTTTATTGATTTGAAGCATGACACTGGGTCGGTATCATACGACCTTCAAAATGTTATTGACATAGAGTTTACCATTAAATTGAAACGATACTTCCGGTACGCTTAGGGTGATGTCTTAGGATAGATTAAACTACAATTTCACAATATTATTTTTAAATAAATAAAAATATTCCTGAGCAACTGAAGCATCTTTGGCTTTTATTATCAAATGATTTGCTTTATTTTATAATTAGCATAGTTTGTTTTAAACATTGTGATATCGTTATGATACCCTATAAAGAATATGTTATTGATAGTCTTAAATTTCTATGAAGTTTTAGAAAATCTGTTTGTACATCAACCGTCTGTCGGCAGCTCAAATACCTATAATGTCTAATTTGCCCATACATAGAGTTTCAGATAGGCGAAACATTTCCGGCGCGACAACAAGGAGTGGAATTAATACCCCATATTTCTATAGTATTAGGGCTTGCATTTTCCCGGGAAACGGGAATTATTTTTTCAATTTCCCGGTATCTCGGGACAGCACGGGAAATAGTCAACATATTGTTTAACATGAGTTAAGCTTATTTGTTTCCTATGAAAAATTCAAATTTTATTAAAATAAAATAAATATTTATTTCACAACGAACCTGTTACAGAATTCATATAGAAAGTGCAATGTGAGATCAATTCAAACATCTTTTCAAGTTTCATACTACACCCATGTGGACAAATTTTACGGTAAGTATTACGAGATAAATTATAACATGGTCTGGGAAATATGATCAAGATCCAATGACATGTGATAATTGGAGGGACATTTGTAAGTTGCTGAAATATAACATGATCTGAATATTTATATCAAGAACTAGTATTCTTTGCATATTTATTTATATGTGATTTGAACTGCCATGCCATTTGTAAATAAATTTTGCATTCTATTAAAAATAGATGCAAAATGGTCTTGAGCCAGGACAATATCCCAGTTCAAATCAAATATAGATTACAGACCAAAAAAATATAAACGAAAAAAACTAAAAAAATATTTATTTATTTATATTTTGGCGTTTAATTTTGTTATTTAAGCGTGAAGAGATTTGTTTACAACTTTGATGTTTTTGGTGAAAGATCTGCAACTTCTGATACAAAATGTGGGTTCTAGAACGGTAATACTAAAAATTGGGACCCATTTTAAGGAGACTGCACCAAAAAGTGGACCCATATTGGTCACATTCACAGTAGGTATTCTTAGTTGAAGTATAATAGGATCTGCAAAATATTATCAACAGTTTTAGAGCGATATTAGTATAAACTGGGGCTGGAGGTTGTATGGGGGCTAATCCAAGAAATGGACCCATATAGTTGACTTTCATAGTACGTGTTTTTAGTTGAAGAATGACATGATTTGGGGAATTTGATCAAGACCCAATGTAAAATGTGCATTTTAAACTAGTACCCAGCAAAAAGAGAGCACACAAAGAAGTCAAAAAGATGTTCATCTTGTGAAAATTGGGATCTTCACCAATGAATTTAACATGGAGTTGTCATAGGAGGGATGTCCTTTATTTTGAAAGACTTAAAATTTATTTTGAATTGTTATAAAGGAATCACTTTTTCACTTGTTTCCATTTCTGTTTAAAAAATCCAACGCTACCGAGGGTAGAACAGCGGACCTTCTGATTGCTACTACGGCACTCTAACCCTCTTAGCTATCCTCTGTTGTGAGTGGTGTATAACTAAAACAAATCATTAATTTGGTAAAACTGACAATTGGGAACTTAACAAAATACTTGTTTAATATGAACTAATATATAACGAAAATAAATACTAATTAAATTTAGTATTAAATAAATTGACACCACTTAATTTTACTGATATTATGAAGTACCAATAATTAAAAAAAATGAAATATTTTAAGTACATTAAAAAAACAATAAATTTGTATTTTTTAATCAAAAAATTTTAAATTGTCAAAATTATACAAAATTAAACTTTGTTTATTTATAAAAATAATAAAAAAAGATTTTCCCGAGCCACGATTCAAACCCGAGACCTTCTGGGTGCAAAGCGGAGACCTTACCTTTGTGACCCCATACTAAAAAGCCGCTCCCATTCAGTTGTGAAAATGCTATTCATAAAATGTTACGGAATATTAACATATTATCGACTTTTTTGGACGTTGTTTAAAAGAACTTCCTCAAAAGCGGGATTTTGAGATGCGATTAAAATGTGCTTCCTACGGAAGTACTTCCAATTTTTTTTTGCTGGGTAATAGTGTAAATCGGAGATACATTTATATGGGGGCTATATCAAAATGGTTGACGTAGGGAGTTGAATATTGAGTAAAACGTATTTTTGAAAGTATATATATATATATATATATATATATATATATATATATATATATATATATATATATATATATATATATATATATATATATATATATATATATTTGAGGATACAATTTAAAACTTATCAATATTAATTTATATGTGAGAATATTTTTTTTACTTTTTAGGCTCCACATAAATTGAGTTGCCTTAATACTGCTGCACGACTGTGACAAATATTATACAGCCGCAACCTATAAAACCAAATCAATTTGTGTGGAGTGTAAAGGTAAAAAAGATTCCCACATAGTAATAGCTTCTTCTAAGTCACATACAATTTGTATCTGGATCTAGCTCTAGCAACTTTCCATTCGATCTCTCATAACAAGCCGAACAAGTGACAGATTATATTTCCAATTTTGTTCATTTACATTCCCATTGAAAATTTATCATCTAGCTCATTTCTTTCAGATTCCGATAGAAATCAGTAAAATAAAGGTACCTAATCTAGAAATTGGAAGTTACAATTAATATTTGTACTTTTACATTTGCTTGCTATGACTTAAATTCGATTAGTTCATCAGAATATTTGTCACAGCAAAAATATGGTTACAAATAATTACTTTTTTAACAAAAAGACGCATAAGTGTAAAATATTGTAGTACACATTACTATGTATAGGTAATTTAAGCAAATTGTCCTGGGTTTATGATTCAACCAATCCACAATTACACACATTGTAAACACTGAATATATCATCATACAAATCTGTAGGACTTACTTTATTTTGAAGCCAAGAAAAAACACAATTTCGAACTTTTTGATATGGATTTGCTAAAAGAAATTGAATATTCGCTCCGTTGAGCTTGATATGGGTAACAGTCGTTGTCTGATTTGCAACATGTGATACCTGTTGTACGTGATTTGTTTGTCGCCGCCAAATATTTACTTAGTTGTGTCTATTGTTTCTGCTGGGTGACAATTTATTCGTGAGAGATCTGTGTGATAACACAGTAACCTTGAATTGCCTTAAAGTTCAATTTGTTTTGTTTGACTTTTCAATATGTCGCAGCGCAATGGGGTAGAAGGAACTGTGATACTTTAAGCAGCAAACAACAACAAGTGAACTAAGTGCGAGATGCTTCTTAAAGTCCATAGAGATGATTGTTAATATTTCTGAGCTCAGAAGAAAATGAAACCTTTGTTAAGGTTACATGTTGTTTAGCAGATCAGAATGAAATCAAGCATCGGTTTTGAAATGTACAAATGTTCAAAAAACCCCTATGTTAGTATCCACATATGCAGACACTAGCAGTACCCGCTGCTTCGCACGCGATAAAGCCAGTTATTAGTTTTATCTATCTCTGTTTTTGGATAGTATTTAATTGATTTTCTTTTACTGGATATAGATAAATCTAAAACAGTTATTTGGAAACCTCCCATTATATAGCACTCATATACATTCAAAAGAATGTGTTTGTTGATGTGCACTATTTTAGCTGAACTCCCTTCTTATAATTGTTATCATTTTCTACCTAGTTCTGAACAAAAAGTACAACCGCAGAGCTTTTTATACCCTCGACCTCATGTTTATAGATGCAGCCGAACACTTTATAACTTTCTTATTTCCCCAAAAAATATACATTTCGAAAAATCACTATAGGTAACATGTATTTTTGCTTCCCCTAAAAACATGTACTTTATTTGATACCACGTTTATACCTTTCGTCCGGCATCCTCCTTATAAGTACACATTTTGTAATATCCATTTATGTTCCGCGTTTATGAAATTAAAGGTTTGTACACCATTTTTATCCCTTTTTGTCCCGAGCACACCTTAAAAATAAAAATTCCGACAAATCCAATTTGACTGCGTTTCTACATGGTCAGAGGAATTTGCATAACAAATTTCACGATTCTAGCTGTAATACTAAAGTTGGTACCATATTTATCCCTTTTTGTCCCGCTCACCCCTAAAATTACAAATTTCGAAAAATCCATTTATGTTGCAAGTCTACGTTGTAAGAGGAATTTACACTCCAAATTTCACAACTATAGCTGCAATACTTTAGTTGGTACCATTGTTATCCCTTTTTGTTCCGTTCACCCCTTGTAAGTACAAATTTCGAAAAATCAATTTAAATTTGCGTTTTTACGTTGTCAGAGGAATTTGCATACCAAATTTCAGGATTCTGGCTGTAATACTTTAATTGGTATCATTTTTATTCCTCTCACCCCCTGTAAAAAAAATTTCGATAAAAATCCATTTTGATTTCGCTTCTACTTTGTCGAAGGAACTTACACATCAAATTTCGCGACAATAGCTGCAATACTTAAATTAGTACCATTTTTATCCCCTTTTGTCCCTCGCAACCCTTAAAAGTACAAATTTTGAAAAATTCAATTTTAATGCGCTTATACATGGTCAGCGGAATTTACATACCAAATTTCACAATTCTGGCCGTAATACTTAAATTGGTACCATTTTTATCCCTTTTTGTCTCTTTCGTTCCTTAATAGTACAAATTTCGAAAAATCCCTATTTGTACCTCGTATGCATGATCATTGCAAAGAACACACCGAATTTCAGGTTTCTAGCTACTGCCGTTTAGTCAGGAAGAAGGTTCGACGTTTATCCCTTTTCGTCCATTTTACCCCCTAAAAGTACGATTTTCGTAAAACCTTTCTTAGGCGACGTCTACGTCATATTTGGGAACTACCCTGAAATTTTCATGATTCTGGCTTCAGCCGTTTGGTCTGGGTCTGGCTGGTCATGAGCAATCGTTCAGAAAATACTTTCGGGCGACTATATTTAGTAAATGTTTTTTTAAAAATACAACCCGTTATTTCTCCAAGCTGAAATTTTCAGAGTTTGTTTAGAATCGATCAGGGAATATGCCTGTATTTTTTCTGAATTTTTAGGTTTGTGTTTTCATAGTGAAAAATACAAAAGAAGCAGACAAATCAGAAATACACAAAATTGTTGTCAGTAGCAGTCAATAGCCAAGAACGCCGGCGAAAGGTACTTGTAATTGCCCTTAAAATAAGCCTTCATCTTTTGAATTGTACTCACGCGTTTTCTCACTACGCCATTTTCAATGTTCATACCTCGGCACGTTTTTCATGATTTTCCCAATATTGAATTGGTCGTATATTTTGAAAAAAAATTTCGGTTTTTTTCGTCTTCTACGAATTAAATATTTTATAAAGTTTAGTTATCGTACAAAGTATCAACGAAATCGAAAATAGTGATGTAAAAAAGGTGTACGGTTTGACATGGAATGATCGATATAGATCATGATTTTAGCTTCAGTCGTTTGTGTCATATTTAGTCTTCTTTTCCAATTTTTCTCCGAAAAAAAAGTTCGATATCCCTCTATTTTGTGCTTCTAAGCAATTATTGGTATCTCGACAGTGGTACCGTTTTTCCCCTCTTTGACCCATTTCAACCTCTAAGGATATGATTTACTTTTTTGACCACTCACGCTGTAAGGCAGAAAATTTCAAGAAATTGTTTTTCATACTCCAAATATTAGAGGCTACTTGCAGTCCTAGTGAAAAATTGTTCGCTCTGGACCGATTTCGACCATTTGCAATACCAACCCCTAATAATGCCTCTCTATTTAAATATAATAATATCGTGTAAATATCTTCCTGTCTTGCATCTATTTTATATTTCGGGTCATTTGCAAATATTCGCCACTATTACAATTTTGGTTCTATTACATTAATCTACATTACATGCCAATCCTTTCCGAATCCTTTGTTTCGCGAAATCTCATGTGGAGAATATCGTTCCATTGCCCCGTTATGCGTCAACATGTACATTTAAAATAAACTTAACTTGTTTACTTTAAAGTAGATTATGCCGCGTTCGACTACCTTTACGTTGCTAAAGTTTCCACTTTGAAAAAGAGAGTATTTTCCTTTGCTAAGTAAAAATTCCCGGAAAGTTGTGTGAAAAAAGTCACGTACGTTCATCAGTAGCAATTTTGCAAATTGCTTTTTTAACCATAATTACAGTTAAGCAATACGTTTGAGCAGAAAAAAACACAAAACTTTGTTCATGCTGCATGTGAGCGTTTTAATATCGTATTAAGAAATTTTGTGTTCGTTTGTGCAACATAAAATGGTGCACATACAATTTTGTAGATGCCGCATAACATGGATTTTATAATCCTGCGTTTAATTAGTAAACCATGGATGCTCGCCCTGGAAAGTACAAAGGCGGCTTTGCAGGCACACTGCAAATGGGAATGCATAAATTCCTTTTAACGCCACTGCAATTAATGTCATTTTGTGGTGTTGAAGCTAAAGCGCACAGTGGTTTGAAACGTCAATTTAGCTAATTATTGCATTCTGTTTTTATCTCAAGACATGGCCAGATGTATTTCAGAAGAGAAGCTTTTAGGTCTCATGAAACATGATGTCCGGCTAATATGTGGCAGCCAGAGCATTAATAAGCCAATTCAGGTGGGGTATTTATATGAGCACTGGCAGACCACTTTTGTTAGAGATATTTCTGGCGAAAAATAAAAATTAATAAAGGTCGAACACAGTATAAGACTTCTAGGGCGAAAGAGCTAAGGACATTTGTATCGGTGATATTATTTGTATGGCGACTGTCAACACATGGACCGATATATCCCAAATTGTATTGTGTTGTGCACAATAACTTATTGTTACGGACCCTTTTCGGTGACAGGATGAATAGTGAGCAGCTAGCTGGCCGTACGACTCCTCACGGTGAGGAGTCGCAGCAATTATTACTTAACAAATTACAACTTATCAAACATTACTGGAAATGTGAAAGTAAAGGCGAGAGCAACTATATCTATAATTGAACCAATTCCTTTCATATTCAATAGCGTCCGTTCTTGGCTCGCAAAGGTATGTTTAACCATGTTTTGTTAGGATTGGACAACAAGTACGACCTGTACTTTTATCACAAGTATAGATTTCGTACACCGGATGGAGCAGACGGACGCCAGAAAGTGGTTTCAAGTCGATCGGTATAATAAACGGTGGACCCATCTCTCTTGCTGTTGGGTGTTACAAAAGATGAACGAAGACATAATGCCTAGGTGGAGAAATAGTCGGCTGATATGGCGATTTCTCGCCAAACGTGACGAATTTTAAATATGTTTGGCGACTTTATTTTCGATTTGGCGACATGGCGATTTTCTTGGCTAATTTTAGAAAATTGTAAATCTGTCCTCCTTTTTTTATTGGCGTTACTTATAGAGAAATATATTACAATTTGTATGCAAGTCATAGATATGCGTTCATGTCAAACCGAACACGAAAGATACGACCAACTGAGAATAATAAATCAAGATAAAAGGTTTGAGGTAGGAACATTGAAAATGGTAATGCGTGGATTCCACGCGTAGGTACAATTCAAAGAAATAATGCTTATTTTAAAGATGATTGTATTTTGTTATCTTTTGTGGTTTTCTTAAATAGCAAATATTATTCCCGCCGTTTATTAACAAACCATGTACATTTTAGGATTGAGAAATAATAATAATTAAAAAACTGTAATAAATGTAGACGACCCAAAATGCTATTTTTTAACGAATGTGTGCGTTCAACCAACTCTCTACAAACATATTGAACGTCATTAACAACATCTACATCTCTATTAATGAATTCTGGCCATAATTGCTGCCAACTTCCTTTCATAGAAGATGCTCTAACTTCTTTCCAAGATAAATTTATGTTTGCAATAGCCATCATTATGTTGTAATTTTTCCATTAATTTATATATTATTAGTCATTTATAAATTCATAATTAATTTTTCTCTGTTTTTAATGCAAAATCTGTATTTTTTTGAAATCAATGAAATATTTTAAAGTATGCTTTTTAAGAGGGTTAATGTTTTAATTGTAATCTATATATATATAAGAGTTGCGTTACTGACTGACTGACTTATCATTGACCAGCCCCAGACCAAACGGCTGAAGCCAGGGTCATGAACATTTCAGGGTAGTTCCCAAATATAACATAGACGTTGACTAAGAAAGGGCTTTACGAAATTCGTACTTTTGGAGGATAAAATGGGACAAAAAGGGATAAACATCGAACCTTCGTCCTGACTAAACGGCAGTAGCTAGAAACATGAAATTCGGTATATTCCTTGCAATCACCATGCAGACGAGCTACAAATAGGGATTTTCGAAATTTGTACTTTTAAAGGAGGAGAGAGACAAATAGAGATAAAAGTGGTACCAATTTAATTATCATTGACCAGCCCCCAGACCAATCGGCTGAAGCCAGCGTCATGAAATTTACAGGGTGGATCCCAAATACGACGTAGACGTCGACTAAGAAAGGGCTTTACGAAATTTGCACTTTTAGGGCATAAAACGGAACAAAAAGGGATAAACATCGAACCTGCGTCCTGACTAAACGGTAGTAGCTAGAAACATGAAATTCGGTATGTTCCTTGCAATGACCATGCAGACGAGCTACAAATAGGGATTTTCGAAATTTGTACTTTTAAGGGAGGAAAGAGACAAATAGGGATAACAATGGTAGCAATTTAAGTATTGCAGCTATATTCGTGAAAATCGGTATATACATTTATCCGACATCGTAGGCTTTCAATATAAATGCATTTTTCGAAATTTGTACTTATAAGAGGAGTTCGGGATAAAAATGGTACCAACTAAAGTATTACAGCTTGAATCGTGAAATTTGGTATGTAAATTCCACTGACAGCGTAGACTTGCAACATAAATTGATTTTTAGAGGCATAGTAAAATTGGATTTTTCGAGTTTTGTACTTTTAAGAGTTGCGCGGGACAAAAAGGAATAAAAATGGTACCAATTTGAGTATTGCAGCTATAGTCGTGAACTTTTGTGTATAAATTCGTTTCACAACGAAAACTCAACGTAATCTAACTGGAAATTTGTACTTATAAGGGTTGATCGGGGCAGAAAGGAATAAAAATTAAATGAATTTTTTTTTAATTTGTACTTTTAAGGGTTGCGTGGGACAAAAAGTGATTAAAATGGAACCAATTGAAGTATTGCAGCTATAGTCGTGTGGTTTGTAAACTCCTCTGACAACGTAGACTTGCAACATAAATGGATTTTTTGAAATTTGTACATTCAAAGGGCGAGTGGCACAAATGGACATATAAATGGTACCAAACGAAGTATTACAGCTAGAATCGTTCAAATTGGCATGTAAAATTGGATTTTTCGAAATTTGTGCTTTTAAGGGGAGCGTGGGACAAAATGGTGTACAGCCCTTTAATAACGTAAATGCGGAACACAAATGAATATTCCAAATTTTTTACTTATCTGGAGGATGCGGGACGACAAGGGTGAACGTGTTACCAATTAAAGTACATGTACAGGGAAAACAAAAACAAGTGTTACCTATAGTGATTTTTCGAAATGTGTACCTTTTGGGAAAGATTTGCAAACAGTTAAAAAAATAGTATACATTTCTACTTTAGACTTATCTAAAGGGTGATTTTTTAAGAGCTTGATAACTTTTTTTTAAAAAAAAACGCATAAAATTTGCAAAATCTCATCGGTTCTTTATTTGAAACGTTAGATTGGTCCATGACATTTACTTTTTGAAGATAATTTCATTTAAATGTTGACCGCGGCTGCGTCTTAGGTGGTCCATTCGGAAAGTCCAATTTTAGGCAACTTTTTCGAGCATTTCGGCCGGAATAGCCCGAATTTCTTCGGAAATGTTGTCTTCCAAAGCTGGAATAGTTGCTGGCTTATTTCTGTAGACTTTAGACTTGACGTAGCCCCACAAAAAATAGTCTAAAGGCGTCAAATCGCATGATCTTGGTGGCCAACTTACCGGTCCATTTCTTGAGATGAATTGTTCTCCGAAGTTTTCCCTCAAAATGGCCATAGAATCGCGAGCTGTGTGGCATGTAGCGCCATCTTGTTGAAACCACATGTCAACCAAGTTCAGTTCTTCCATTTTTGGCAACAAAAAGTTTGTTAGCATCGAACGATAGCGATCGCCATTCACCGTAACGTTGCGTCCAACAGCATCTTTGAAAAAATACGGTCCAATGATTCCACCAGCGTACAAACCACACCAAACAGTGCATTTTTCGGGATGCATGGGCAGTTCTTGAACGGCTTCTGGTTGCTCTTCACTCCAAATGCGGCAATTTTGTTTAAGTACGTAGCCATTCAACCAGAAATGAGCCTCATCGCTGAACAAAATTTGTCGATAAAAAAGCGGATTTTCTGCCAACTTTTCTAGGGCCCATTCACTGAAAATTCGACGTTGTGGCAGATCGTTTGGCTTCAGTTCTTGCACGAGCTGTATTTTATACGGATTTACACCAAGATCTTTGCGTAAAATCTTCCATGTGGTCGAATAACACAAACCCAATTGCTGCGAACGGCGACGAATCGACATTTCACGGTCTTCAGCAACACTCTCAGAAACAGACGCAATATTCTCTTCTGTACGCACTGTACGCATTCGTGTGGTTGGTTTAATGTCCAATAAAGTAAACTGAGTGCGAAACTTGGTCACAATCGCATTAATTGTTTGCTCACTTGGTCGATTATGTAGACCATAAATCGGACGTAAAGCGCGAAACACATTTCGAACCGAACACTGATTTTGGTAATAAAATTCAATGATTTGCAAGCGTTGCTCGTTAGTAAGTCTATTCATGATGAAATGTCAAAGCATACTGAGCATCTTTCTCTTTGACACCATGTCTGAAATCCCACGTGATCTGTCAAATACTAATGCATGAAAATCCTAACCTCAAAAAAATCACTCTTTATATACACCAAAGGAAAATTAAATAAATTCTATCCAAAACAGAGACGGATAAATTTAATTAAAATAACTGGCTTTTTCGCATGCGAAGCAGCTGGTACTGCTAGTGTCTATATATTATTCATGAATTTATATATTATTATTAATTTATAAATTCATAATTAATTTTTCTGTGTTTTTAATGCAAATATCAAATCAGTATATTTTTATATTTGCTTTTAAGTTAGAGTGTAAATGCTTTAATGTTTTAAAAGCTATATGAAAGTTTTTCAAAAAAAAAAAACACAAAAAATTCAGAAAAATGCATGAAATCTTTATTTGAATCGATAGTACGGTCCATATAATTTAATGTTTGAAGATTATTTCATGCAAATGTTGACCTTGACTGCGCCTCAAATGGTACATCTGCTTAGTCCAATTTTAGCACGTTGGCAATTTTCCACGTTGTTGAGTAACAGAAGCCCAATTGCTGCGAACGGCGATGAATCGATAATTGATGGTCATCATTAACACTGGCCGATACAGCTGCGATATTTTCTTCAGTTCGCACTCAACGTAAGCGTGTGGAGGTTTAATGTCCAACAATGCCCGAATAGCCGCTTCAGTGGCGCGCGATGAACTTCCTTAACAGAGCACGCATTTTGATAATAAAATTCAATAATTTGCAAGCGTTGTTCGTTTGTAAGACGATTCATGGTTAAATTATAGACAAAACTGAATATGTTTGACAGTGAAACACAACACAAAACGTGCGTCAGCTGTTTAAACCAATGTTGCCAAAAAGGTAATGGCTAAAAAATCGCCCTTTATAAAATACATCTGTGTAAAAAACACCAGAAAAACCCACCCTAATGTACACGCAAATTTCATGATTCTACACAAAAAAACGGACGTTGAATTTATGTTAAAAATTTAAAATTAAATATAATAAAATAAAATAAAACTAAAATAACATACATGTTATATCACTTCCTTCAATTAATTTTGAATTGAGATAAAAAGGATTTACATTTCACTCGCAATTTTACATCTTGAGCGCTTACACAATCAGGGAGAGGAGAGTACACGCCTTAAAATTAAGAATTTCGAAATATACATTTATTTCATGTATCTGAAAACAATATCACCCAAATAAAATTCTATGGATTATTCCTTTTGCTTGAAACTTTTCAGCAAAATATCCTTTTAGGTGGTAATTTTAACTACTGTAACTCTCCATATCGCTAACTTTTGTAATTAAACTACATTTGTGTAATTATTTTACATAATAAGCCATATTTCTATATACGCTGTTCTAAATAACAAAATAACAAAATATGATATTATAATATAATCTATATGGGGGGAATAAAATAAATAGTAATAAATAAGAAGTCTGATTTTTATAAATAAATGAATAATTGAATAAATCGAGGATTGTAAAGCGACAGCAATTGTTATTACGAGTATGATTTTGAATCATTCAAATTTGCATTTAGTTGTCGTCATTAAGTTGCTGATCGCTAGCATCATGACTCAGTCATTCCAAACTGAACATCTTTCGGGTACTAACGTAACAAATGTTTCTACTAAAAATAAATTTACATCGTTAAAACGCACACACACTCTTTGGACTCCACCCCTCAAAAAAAAAGGAGGTGACACAACGAACGAGAGAATCTGTGCATCCCTCAAGATGCACCCGGGATATTTGTCATTGTTTCATTTAAAATGACGAAATGAATATTCATGAAATGAACATTGTTACACAACAAACTCCAGCGACATTCATCTACAACAACATAACACAAAACAAGAACAAGAATAAAAGTACCAGAATAAAATCCAAAACCGAATATAAATCCGCAAAAGAGGACAGCGCAAACAAGCGCTGCGACAAGGACTACCAAAATGAGCATACAAAATAACAATTTCCGCTTAAGGGCCACTACGGCCAAGTACCGCAGAGAAAACCCTCATTCAGAGGACAACAGAAGAGCAAGACAAAGCGAAAGGCGCAGTCACAGTCACAGTGACAGGGATGACAAAACCGTTCTGGTCTTCGCAGAGACAACAAAAGGGCGAAGCGAGCAGAGCCCAACATAATGGCGGATATTTAAAATTCACGCATTGCAAATCTCCAGAAAGGCATAACTGCCGAGCAGCAACATAAGTTCGGGTGGCAACCAAATTTAAGATTTACAATTCTTCCAAACGTTTTTTTCTCGCAACAGCTTAAATGTCCACTTGCTGTGGAAATTTGTAACAATTGTGATGTTTTGGAAGAGAAAAAACTGTTAGCTCATGGATGTGAGTTCATAACCCCTTTTGTTTTCATATCTATGGCTGAAGGTCTATTTACACTTGAGTTAAAGTTTAGTAACCGTTGAAATTCAAATGGTTTTAGATTTGTATAGTGCAGTGGAGATATGCATATCTGACAATAAGCTCGTCATAGATATAGATATGGCCTTTTGGGATTTTTCGTACCAACAAAAAATATGCTAAGAAAATCTTTTAGCGACTGTTTCTAAGATTTGTTTTGTGTATAACTGAGTTACTCAGACGGAATTTGAAATTAAAAAAATAAGTATTAATAAAAACTTGTATGTGGTGATTTTATAAAGCAACATGCCTCAAAATACACAGAAAAAAGTTGTTAGGTCTCGGACACCAAATAGTTTTTTTTGTTGTAGCATAGTGTAATTTATTACCTTAAATTTGTCAAATTGAGTACAATTTTATTATATTATTATTTACTATACAATATTTATTGTTTTTAATACCAGGGACATTGATAGTGTAATAAAAATAAATTTCAACCCCGAACCTACAGCCATTAAATATTAATAAATAAGAAAAGATGTAGATGTTGACGAATAAAATGAAATGATGTCCCTAAAATATTTCTGCATTCTCACTGTCCACTGTTTTCAAAATATGCTCTAAATCGGTTATATTAGCTCTAACAGGTTATATTAAAACAATTAAACAAGTAAGGAAATGCTAAAGTCGGGCAGAGCCGACTATATAATACTCTACACCACTCCCTGCGTATATACCTCGCTCTTATTACTAAACACAAGTGTTTCATGGGAGCAATTTTATGTAAAGGGTGATTTTTTAAAAGCTATAGGAAAGTTTTTCAAAAAAAAAAAAAACAAATAAGATTCAGAAAAATGCATGAAATCTTTATTTGAATCGATAGTACGGTTCATATAATTTAATGTTTGAAGATTATTTCATGCAAATGCTGACCTTGACTGTGCCACAAATGGTCCATCCGCTTAGTCCAATTTTGGCATTTCCACGTTTTTGATTAACAGAGGCCCAATTGCTGCGAACGGCGACGAATCGATAATCAATGGTCATCATTAACACTGGCCGATACAGCTGGGATGTTTTCTTCAGTTCGCACTCTACGTAAGCATGTTGGTGGTTTAATGTCCAACAATGTAAATTTGTTTCGAAATTTAGTCACGATAGCCTGAACAGCAGCTTCAGTGGGTCGATAAAATGGAAGCGTGCGATGAACTTTCTTAACACAGCACGCATTTTGATAATGAAATTCAATAATTTGCAAGCGTTGTTCGTTTGTAAGACGATTCATGGTTAAATTATAGACCAAACTGAAGATGTTTGACAGTGAAACAAAACACGAAACGTGTGTCAGCTTTTTAAACCAGTGTTGCCAAAAAGATAATAGCTAAAAAATCACACTTTAGTTCATATAAATTATGCAGTGTATAATAAATTCACCTTAAGTCATATTTAACGAATATGATAATTGATCCAATTTTCCGGCAGACAAATACAAATTATACATTAGTAATAGGATGAATCGGATCGACATTTGAAAGGGGGCATATAACAAACTTGGGGCCTGGTCCAAAACATGGGCCTATATATTTCTCATTCATTCACGTAGTTTCTAGAGCTGTAATAGAGTAGAATGGGGGCCATTTGGGTTCTTCCATAACATGGACTTTCATCGTATGAATTCCTAGTTGAAATATAATATAATCTGGAAAATTTGAAGAAAAAATCCGATGTATAATTTGCGTCCTTGACGGGGTAAAAATTAAAATGGAGCCATTTGTAAGGGCGCTACATTAAACGGTTGTTCCATATAGATCACTTTCAAAGTGGGTATTCTTTGTTGAAATATGACATGATATGTAAAATTGTATCGAGATCCAATGCACGATATGGCTTCTAGAGCTGTATTATAGTAGAATGGAGAACCAATTTGTATGGGGGTTTTACCAAAATATTTTGACTTTCATAGTATGTATTCTTAGTTGAAATATAATATAATTTGCAAAATATGAAAAACTTCCGAAGTAAAATGTGGTTCCTAGAGAGGTAATAATTAAAATGGGGGCCCATTTGCCCATCACTTTCAAAGTAGGTACTCTTTATTGAAATATAACATAACCTTCAAAATTTTATCAAGATCCAATGTAAGATGTGGGTTCTACAGCGATAATAGTGTAAACTGGGGACCCATTTGTATGGGGGCTATACCAAAACATCGACCTATAGAGCTGGCTTTCAAAATAGGTGTTTCTAGTCTAAATGTAACATTGTGCGGAAAATTTGATCAAGATTCGACGTTAAATGTGCATTTTAGAGCAGTAATATTGTAAATCGGAGGTACATTTGTATGGAGGATATATCAAAACATAGACACATGTGGTCCACCTTCCCTGGAGCTGTTTCTAGTTCAAATATAACACGATCCTGAAAATTTGGTCATAATCCTATGTAAAATGTGTATTCTGGAGTAGTAATAGGGATATTTCTATGGAGACTATATCTAAATCTGAACCGATTTCCTCCAAATTCAATACCAACCGTCATTGGGAAAAAAAGCATCTTCTGCCAAATTTCATGACAATCGGAGAACAATTGAGTGCGAACAAGCTTAGATGGCCAGCAGGCAGACGGACGGATGGACAAAATCGATTCAGCTGGTGATTCTTAACCGATCCGTATACTTAAAGGTGGATCTAGCTCAATTATTTCTTGGTGTTACAAACATTTGACGGAAAACTAACTTATAATGCCCTAGTCCACGAAGTGGTGTAGGGTATAAAAAGGCGTTAAGTTCGGCCGGGACGAACTTAATATACCCTCAACCATGGATTGCAATCTACAGAGACTGTCAATTTTCGTAGAAGTGCAGTAAGATTACAGAAAAATTTTATTTTTTAATATAGTCAAACCAAAACAAATAAAAATATCGAAAAAATACTTTTACAAATAAATATAAAATGTTTATTATTTCAAACCACGTTTTTAAGGTAAGGCTACCAATACGCTTATACTATACATATCGATATAATACTTCAAGTCAGTTCAAAAAGTAAATATACGTCAGCAATCTTGAAAAAAGCCTAAATACCATAGATCATTTAGTGGTTGATCGTGGGTGCTACATTTGGTTGTATTACCTATTTCAATTCCAAAAGTGAAAATTTTTAATATCCATTTTCTCCCACGTACACAGTGCATGATAACCTGACGTCATGATTCAACCGATTTTTGCCGTAAAAGTAAAAAAGTACGACTTTTGCATTTTTTATTTTGCGTGTAGCCATTTGGTTGGTACTATTTTTATCCCCTTTTTCCATTTTAACCCCAAAAAGTACGAATTTCAAAAATCCCTTTATTTTACGTGTCTACGCAATCAGATGAATGTACACACCGATTTTCATTATTTTTGGTGTATCCGTTTGTTTGGTAACATTTTTCCCTTTATTCCCGTTTTACCTCTTAAAAGTACGAATTTGGAAAAGATAGTTTTATATTATGTATCTACTCAATTAGAGGAATATACACACCAAATTTCCTGTTTCTAGCTGTTATCGTTTGAAAGGTACCATTTTTATCCCTTTTTGCGCCATTTCACCCCCTACGTATAAAAATCACTTTATGGTGCAAGTTTTTATTATAGCAGACATAATGAAAAACATGCTTAAATACTCGAAAATATTAGGGGTTATTATGGGTATTTTCAGTCCTTTTTTCCCCTCTGGGCCGATTTCGCCCAGTTACAATTCCAACCGATCTACAGCTATAAGACGCATTTATGGACGGACGGGCGGACAGACAGACATGGTTATAACGTCTTAGAATTTTATGGCGATCAAGAATATCTGTTCTTTATAGGGTCTCAGGTCGATATTTAAATGTGGTACAAACGGAATGACATAGTATACCCCATCCTGGAGGCGGAGGGTATAAAAATATTCATCAAGATATATGTTTATTTATTTGTTCATCCTTGGAAAAAGTTGATTTCATGTTTTATTCTTTTAAACGTTAGATTAGTTTGTAGGGGAAGCCCTCAGTTATTTGCACGAATTTACTCGAGGATAATTGGCCCATTGTGATTCCCGTAAGTAGTATAGGAGCAAAGGATTTAGGAGGTATGGTGAATGAATGATGAGTGACAGGTAAGGTGGGGCTAATTCATATTTTAGTCTTTACTGTCATCGATTCATTTGAAGTAGGAGGATTTCTCTACAAATCGGATAAGGGTGTTTTAAAACTTGTTTTAAATTTTTCATTATTAAATTTGTAATGTTTTATTCGAAAAGAAATAAATAAATATATAAATAAATATATATATATATATATATATATATATATATATATATATATATATATATAGCAAGCAATATGATGACGATTTTCCGTCGTGTCCCGGGAAATCGAAAAAATAGTTCCAACTTCCCAGAAAATAAAAACTACGCGAAAATGCAAACCCTATTAAATAAACAAAACATTAGGATTTTCAAAAGATGTACTTTTAGCGTCAAGGTGAGGAAAGGGTATACAAACCAAACGGCCGAACATAAAACAAAAATTTATAAATTTTCAACATATCATCGGCGTAATACTTTGGGTCATATAACATTTTATTTTAAGATTTAGGTTTTCATTTATTTATATGGAGGTGCATCAGGATATTTTCATGTAAATTTGACATATTTGCTTATTCAGAATAGCTTTTTCTTTTTGATTTATTAGAATTAGATTTCTTAATGATAATCACATAAACAACAGCATATTTTATCGAAAACTGATGACTATCACGGAACATAATACAAACCTGTCTATATTTAAGTAAATGTCTCTATCTAATCTCATAATCTATTTTAATCCCTATTTAGAAAAGGCAATCAAATGCTTACGTGTGTAGGCAGTTGTCTGTAGTAGTTGTAGGTAGTTGCAAGTTATTATACTCAGTAACCTCAATATAAAGTTACTAGGTCCCAGTAACAGTAGCTACCTGAAATGGTCTTCTTATGCATTTATTTTACCGCCGACCCAATTTAAGCCTTTCGTTGGCGAAGATTTATTTTGTCGGCAGTCAATGCATACTTCGTCCTTACAAATCGGATGGCTTTCTCGAAAACAATTGCAACAGAAAATATACGAAAACCATGTGTCGTTACATTTTATTATTTTAAATACATCCATTGTACATAGATCACAGTATAGGAATATTCAATATTTATAGGAAATGTCTATCAATACAACCAGGATATGTATATTCTTTTGTAATATTTTACATGAACGACTCCAAAGCGGTTTCTAATCAATTTTCCCTTGTTGCGTATGAGTGCCATTAATTCTAGCTCAAATATTAACCATACGTAATAGAATAATTATATTCCAGTTGGAATGCGATAGTACACATACAACTATATTTCCGCTCTAACCTCATTCCAATATCTAATCAAATTGCTTCACTGGACTATAGGGTGGGCCATTTAAAATTTTAAATTAGAATCGGCTATTAAAAGTACTGATTATTTTTCAAATTTCTTGTTTTATTGGAACTTTGTCATTTAATAATGGAACACAATATCATTCATATGACTATCACGACTGGCTCGGCAGTACCTCGTCCAATCAACCCAATTTTTCAGTACATGACCCAATCATGTCACCAGCCCAAAATCAACT
Source organism: Polietes domitor (assembly GCA_947397865.1). Lineage (NCBI taxonomy): Eukaryota > Metazoa > Arthropoda > Insecta > Diptera > Muscidae > Polietes > Polietes domitor. The sequence continues at coordinate 13,204,098 of OX377621.1, read as the reverse complement.
CCAAACTGTGATTCGTTGTTGATACATTAGGTTCTCAATAGTCACGTGCGACAATTTTGCTTATTGACATAGGGACCGAGATGAAAGTGAGCTTTATCTGCAACACGAAAATTTTCCAAGTAAATTTCTTACACTTTGCTCTAAAGACTCACTAATTTTGAAGTAAGTTTTTAATATTTTCCAACTTTGCTCGAGCGTATAGCGTCCCATTTTGCAAATGTCAAACACACCCTTGGAAGATAGGATACATTTAGTGCAATAAGTCCGATTTTTTAGTTCCAAAAACGCAATTTAGTCATTTTCCTCTTATTAACTTCTGAAAAGTAGGTAAAAATAGATATGCAAAAAAAAAAAAACAAAATAATACCTGAGTTATCAGACAAATCGAATTACTGCATGAGAACTGCACACACGTCTCTTTTCTGACTTCATCGAACTGTTTAAGAGATTTTGCACTCAAATTTTTTTTTTTAGAAATTGTGGTTTCTTAGCTTTATTATGACGTCAAAAATATGTTTGTGCCAAATATAGTTTCTTTGTAAAGAATATTTTATAAAATATCCTTTTTGAACAAATGTCTGACTTTGGACAAACACTACTTTTTTCCTTCAAAATCCTTTAACGAAATATATACATATTTGGAAAGGTTGAAGGGTTCAATTTTCTTTAAAATCGAAAAATACGAAAATACAATTTTTAATGTTAATATATCAAAATAATTCTTTGGTTCATGTCTAATTTGTTTTTTTTTACATATTTTTTAAAGCAATTGCAGAGGAGAAGAATGCATACAGACATTAGAAAGGACAGGGAACAGAAAGATATTGCAAGAACAAAATTGACGTCGCTAATAGACGACCACTTACAAAAAGTTGAACTGACTAAACGAGACAAACTTATACTTGACACAGTGTGACAAACGAGAAACACATTTAAAAGAAAACAATGACATACTAATAAAGGGTGATTTTTTAAAAGCAATAGGAAAGTTTTTCAAAAAAAAAACACATAAAATTTAGAAAAATGCATGAAATCTTTATTTGAATCGATAGTACGGTCCATATATTTTAATGTTTGAAGATTATTTCATGCAAATGTAGACCTTGACTGCGCCTCAAATAATCCATCCGATTAGTCCAATTTTGGCATACTCTTTCGGGCCGGTATCTAACGAATAAATGCTTCAATATTGTCTGTATAGACATGAGCTTTAACATAGCCCCACAAAAAATAGTCTAAAGGCGTTAAATCGCACGATCTAGGCGGCCATTTGACCGGTCCCGAATGTGAAATAAAACTAGCCTCTCAATAAGTCCATTGTTGCGCGTGCTGTGTGTCATGTGGCACCGTCTTGTTGAAAGCACATGTCATGCAAGTCAAGCTCTTGCATTTTGGGCAAATGGACTGTGAAAATATATAACCAACATTTTAAAGAATTTAACAAAAGACTCGAAATATAATGTAAAAGACGCCATAGACTTCAAAAGCAGATACCGAGGTTTACACATTGACGATGACGAAGTACTAGTATCATTTGATTTTATTTCTCTGTTCCTCAGCATTCCAGTACACTTCGCAATTAAGACGATTGAAAGAAAATGGACGAGAATAAAAGACTTTACAAGTATTCCGAAGGAATTATTCTTAGAATTGGTGACATTTTACTTCAAGGACATAAATATAAAATATATGAACAACGAAAAGGTATGCCGATGGGATCTCCTGCATCTCCAATAATTGCTGACATCGTTATGGAGGAACTTTTGGACACTTCACTGGATAAGATGACGTACAAACCACGACTATTAACGAAATATGTTGACGATCTTTTGGCAATCATTAAGGTGGATGAAATTCAGACCATATTACAAACACTCAACTCGTTCAACAAACAAATACAGTTCACAATGGAAAGGGAAGATAACAACAAACTACCGTATCTGGACTGTATTATTCATCGACAAGTTTCTCGGCGTAAACTTGACTGGTATCAAAACCCTACTGCTTCTGGTAGACTTATCAATTTTAATTCAAAACATCCTAGGAGAGTAATAATCAACACAGCGACTAATTTCATTAACAGGATCTTATCTATAAGTGACGCAGAATTTCACCAAGAATGACTTTCCCACACAAACAATAGCAGACTTATTAAAAAATATAAATTCGGAAAAAGTGCACACCACACAGATACCAGAGAAAACGACAAAATATTAAAATCTTTGACTTATGTAGCGGGTTTTTCTGAAAAATTTCGCCATTCAAATTTAAACGACAAAGAGATAAATCGGACGTAGTTTACCAAGTTACATGTAACGTTGTTGGCACCGCTAAGACTAAATTAAAGACAAGACTTTCTTCGCATAAATCTGACCAAAAAGCAGTAAATAGACCACTAGAACAAAAAACCGCTCTGGCTTCCCACTGTACTTTGACGGGTCACAAGCCGAATTTCGACGACTTAAAAATATTAGCACAAGAGAACAACTAAAAACGCAGATACACTCTTAAAACTTTACACATAATTGATGTTCACAAGAGACAAGAGAATAAATTACAAAACTGACACAGACGGCTGCGCTCACATATACAGACACATTATTAAAAAGCATAAATGTAAGCAAAAATAATTTAGTTGACAAAGACTGGTTGTGCGGACAAGTTACTGTCGTTTATACCTTATATTCATAAATATAATTATTGTCATAAAATAATTGTTAAGTGTTTTTGTATATTTGATGTTAAAAATATTTGTTTTTATAGTGACACCCCAGAAGATGATTGACGAAGGCAATTGAAATATTGGGAATTTTTAAATAAAAAAATTAATAAAAACACAACATCGTTGTTTTTTAAATTACATGACCTCAAGCCGGACATAAACACCTACACAGAACTCAAAAATGTCTACTAGAACAAAAGTTATTGAATTTTGGCCGATGGATTTTGATTCTGAACCACTGTGCGCCGACCAAATTTAAGCCAGAAGATTTTTTTATAAATAAAGTAAATTTATAAAGTAAATTTATATTCTAATTTTGGGTCCAGGGATTAAGCCGGGGTAACTAAGACCATTGCAGCGACAGACCAGAGCCTCTGGTGGGAATCGAACCCACAACCCCCACGCTGATAGCCGAACACGCTACCAGCTCGACTACCGGGGCGATCTGCCAGAAGATTTATTATGTCGTCAGTCAATACACAATTCGTCCTTACAAATCAGATGCCTTTCACGAAAACAAAGTCGTTACATTTAAATATTTTAAATATATCCATTGTACATAGATCGCAGTCTATTCGTAAAGGAATGTTTTATATTTATAGTAGATGTGTTACAAGAGAACAAGGATATGGATCTTCTTTTGAAATATTCAACATGAGTGACTTAAAAGCGGCTTCTAATCAATCAAATTCGTATAGCAATTTGCCCATGTTGCGTATGAGTGCCATGAATTCTTGCTTAAATATTAACCATACGGCACCGGTTATTTATATTCCAGTAGGATCATAGCGCAAGACATATTGCAAATAAGAATATTTTTAAATTATATTTCTTACCACACTCCAACATCTAATCAAATTACTTCAGTAGACATGCCTACCAAGAGGAAAGTGTATCTCCTCATATAGAACCAAATAATCTCTTCTCATAATGACATTAATATAAGTAAATTTATTGAGGTTTTGAACACATTGAATTTTATGATGCATTAAATTCATGGAAACATAGAAGCTGATGCTTTCCCGCTCTGATATAACTTCAGACGAATGTAAAGACTAAAGACTAAAAGCATAAAGTGAAAGTAAATACTTTTATTTGCTAACAGTTGCTCTTCCTCCGTAGACATTGCGAAAGTAACTCAAGTACTTCAGGGATGCTCAGAGGTTTTACCGGCGTCTCAAAAGTTAAGTCACACATACGTAAATAAACTCACACCGACATTTGAAGAAATGTTTATTTCAATTCCTTTGAAAAATTCCATTCCTCAGCGAACCCTGAATTTTCTGATGCTATTAGATGTTTCAAGTAGGACAGTTTCCAGGGAAACAAGAATGACGCAATAAAAATGCAAAGGCATGACCTCAAAAGGAGACTTTATGCAAATGCACTTGTGGTGTAGTATTATGAAATTATAGAAATGTAAAATATCTTAAAACGTTAACGGACACACAAATTATTAATTTGCTTTGCCTAAAGAACTCAAGAATAGGTAAATCTTGCGAAACAGTAAATAAACGAAAGAAAATACTTTTCAGATTTCTCTCATAAAAATCATTAGTTTTGAAATACGGCTTAACTTATATTTATATCACCAAAATCAAATCGTGTCTGAATTTCGCTACACCCTTTATTAACTTTAATTTCAATTTAAGCTTTTCTCTTATCGTAAACTACAATGGCCATTGCCATAATCAAATCCCTAATGATTTGCTTTGGAACTGGCTGAGCAAACCTATATAGTTAGAAATTACGATGATCATGGAAGTTAACAATTTTCACAAACTCAAGATTGTATCTCAAGTGTTTCGCGAAGCCATTTCAATTTTCTCCACACACTCGCAATCTGCCATCAAACTAGAGATGGGACATATCAAAACGTTCAAAGTATTACAGTTTATTACACCGAAAAGGGCTACGAATGCCAACCCCCCAACCGCCATCCCCAGACGACAATCACAATAAAAGTGAAAACTCGTAAAGAAATTGTCAAGGAAAATACGAGCACTCCAATGGAAAACAATCAAATGCAGGATATCTGATAGTGTCTTGCCATCGAGCGAAGTGTGAGTTAAAGCGTTAGCGACGGTGTTTTTGCAGTTAAGGAGGGAGTATTGATGGTTGCTACGAGGGTTTACAAAACATGTTGCAAAAGAGTAACGAAATTCGAAATCCTTTTTCTTCCTCGGATAAAGAAGAAGTGGTTGTTGTTGCTTTACGATACTTACATAAGGTAGCTTCATGCCAAACTTTTTCTCAGACTCACCGAGTTGAGTTTGAATCTTTACAGTATGTGCTGGAAAAAATCATAAACATAGCTCTTTTTATTGAATTTAGTTTGTTATATTTACGCGAGGCGATAATAGCGTGAATAATTTCACACAATTCATTATTGGCGTGTTTTCTGGTGGAGAATTGGAAAATAATGAAATCAAAGCAAATAAAAAGAACGTTGACTTCGACCCATCACAATGAAGTGCATTCCATAGTACTACTGGCAGATTAGAGGCTGTCGAATTTATGTATAGTAGCAGATCCCAACACTCGATATTCGAATGTCTTGGAACACATTCCTAAAAACTTTGGATAAATCCACGTCCAAATTCTGAAACATATCCAAAGTACTGAAAAAGAAAACCAAAAATATTCCATCGCTCAAACAAAATGGAATTATTTATACAACAACAAACCAGAAAACTGAAATTCTCGCTCAAAACTTTCTTGTGAATCACTCTGTGTCCTCTCACTTAAGCAACCGAAGTACCATACAAATGGTGGAAATCTCGAATGAAATTGTTGAAAATAATGTACTATTAAGCAATTCAACAAGTATCGAAACAAGTCAAATAAGGAATCTTATCGACAAGTTAAAAAACAAAAAAGCTCCTGGTATTGATGGTATATGTAACCAATGTTTAAAAGAGATGTCACCAAAGGGATGTGAAGTTTTATGTCATATATACAATGCTTGTATTAAATTGAGGTTTTTTCCATTAGTCTGGAAGCAATCAAAAACTATACCTATTCACAAGCCTGCAAAGATCGTAGTAGTCCTGAATCATATCGTCCTATAAGCTTACTGAACACTATGAGCAAAATGTTAGAAACGATTATTAAGGATAGAATTATTAAACACATTAATAATAAGAATATACTACCTCCGCAGCAATTTGGATTTCGAGCTGAACATAATACGATACAGCCACTTATACGAATCAAAAATTTAGTAAAGGAAAATTTCGAAAGAGGTAAATCGACCGCAATGGTATTACTCGACGAAAAAGCTGCTTTTGATTCCGTTTGGCATGACGTATTGATCCACAAACTGCTAGCCATACAAATGGACATGGAAATTATAAAAATAATTATAAGTTATCTGTCTGAGCGCTCTTTTAAGGTCGATATCGGTAAAATGTCTTCCCAGGCTTATATTGTTACAGCTGATTGTCCCCAAGGCTCTTGTCTTTCGCCCGTGTTATACAATATTTATACGTATGACTTTCCAATATTAAATGGTTGCAACTCTTCAATTTTTGCTGATGACACGGCCATATTGAGTTCAAATTATTTAGCAGTGGACATTATTCATAACCTGGAAACCTCAGTTGGTAAAGTAATCGATTATTTTAAGACCTGGAAAATTATGATTAACTCTGGAAAAACACAAGCAATTTATTTCACTCGGAAAAGGAAATCATGTTTCATTCCACAAACCAATATACAAATTGCAAATAGCGACATTCCCTGGGATAATAAAGTCAAATATCTAGGAGTAATACTCGACAAAAAACTACTCTTCAATGAACACATCAACTATGTTATTCATAAAATAAATATTACAACTAAAATCTTGTATCCACTTATAAATCGAAAATCGGGCTTAAGTATTTCAAACAAGATGTTAATTTTGAAAACCATATTCCACGCTATACTATTATATGCGGCTCCGGTATGGTGCGAGGCTTCTGATTGTCACTTAAAAAAACTTCAAGTATGCCAAAACAAAATCCTTAAAACAATATTTGATCTTTCGAGAGACTTTTCTACATCTACTCTACACGAAATGAGCAACATGAAATTAGTTAAAGAAAAACTAACAACGATATCCACAAACTTCAAGTTTCGCTGCCAAAATTCTACGCACTCGCACATTAAGTCATTATTTTGATACCCCTAAGTATTAGCCTTTTTACTTCTTAACGCATTCTACACCTTTGGGTTTTTTTTGTAAATTGTTCCCTAATTATAAAAATAATATTTTGAAAATTTAAAATCTATGAATTGTTAATGTATATTTAAGCTGAAAAATTAATCTTTAATTGATCTCTTAGATTAAATACTATTAAATTATTGTACAACCTTATATTAAATACTCTCAATAAATACAATAAAAAAAATAATCTATTATATAATTATAGTTGACAAATTACGAATAATAAAAAATATCCACCCAAACAATATCTAAAAACCCAATAATTTTTGTTTGTATATTGCAAAAATTCAAATATCCACCGGCGGTAGTGTTGTCAGTGTTTTCGCTTCTCTTTTTATAAAACCTCAATAAATCCACTAAAATAAAAAATATTACAAACATAATAAAATTAAATATTAAATTTAATATTAATTAAATATTAAAATTAATTAATTAAATATTATAATTAAAATTATCGACAAACATAAATTGCATTATCAATACTTATGAAATAATTTTTTCATATTGTTCTAATACGAAGAGAAAGGGAGAAATAATTTTGCCACTATTGTTGCCACTGAGAAAAATAATTTCCTACAAAAATCGTAAATGTAAAACATACTAAAAAGTTTAACGATAAAAATTGATTTTAGTATATCGTCCATTCCATATCAACCGAACGATTTTTGTAAAAAATACGAACACGACTCCGATTTTAACGATTTTTCGCAGCCTGTTAAAAATACTTTACACGTATTTTGTTAAAAAACAATTTTTTTTAATATATAACCAATTAAAAATTGGGAAAATCACCAGAATTATATCTGAACACTCTGATCTTGTACCTACGGTCTGGTATAAATCTACAAAAACGAAATTGTGTACTTTGCACATGCCGCGTGTTGCATTCTGACAGCTTAGTTGATTAGACATAATAAATATTAGTTTGGCTATTAATGACCCAGTTACATGCAGAATTAATAAATCTTTTCAATTTCTCATCATATATTTGAAAATCCTCCAATCTGCCCCCTTTTTTGAAAGGGCTCTTGAGATTATTGATTGAACAAAACTTCACCCAAGCTATATTGACAATAGCCCTTCCTGTCATCCACATCTTCCAGCTGCAAACACGAAAAGAAATATATAACAATTTAAGCTAAACACAGATTCCATTGAAAATATTATTTATCTCTTTCTTTCTATCCCAGTTTCCCATTTATCCAGGTAATTTTCCGATATACCACTTAAACAGGTAAAGTTAGCGACGTTTTGCAAGATGCCCAAGTATGTAGAAATCTGTAAGGCCAAACGATCTCTCACTTCTGGAAATCGATTTATTTATTTTTTATAATTGTCCTTTAAATGAAGCATCATATATCATGTCACAATGATAACAAATATCTCTCCTAGTATGAAATCCCACTAACAGAAGTAAAGCAATTGAAAAATCCCACTTATAGAGGTAAATTCCGAAAACCTCAATCCCATTTAAAAAGGTTGAAATTCCCACTGTTTGATTTTTTTGAAATGTGCAGGGACCAAATAAAATGTCCCATTAATAGAGGATTCCCATTTATCCAGGTTCGACTGTAAAAGATTACATTTTTACCTATAGCAAAAAACCGGTTTCTCCGGTTTTGTAAAAATTTAAAAACCAAAAACCGGTTTTTTGAAATTGCGAATTTTCGAACAAACCGAAAACCGGTTTTCTGAAAGGGTCGGTTTTTGACATCCCTAATAAGAAAAGCAATCTTCAAAAAATGCCCCCAAATAACCAAACTGAATTTCGTAATTTAGTTTTTTATTCCAAAGAATTCTGGCAAAACAAATACAAAATTATTAGTGATTTGTTGATTCATAAAAATCAGGGAATATTTCCTCCTTATTTTTTGAGATATCAACCACTTCAGAAGAACATTAATCATGGTGTTTTATTTAGTCCGGTTATGTTGTACAAACATTTAGTTGTTTTTAAAGTTCGGATTTTTAAAAATGATTACATAAATATTTGTTTCCCAAAATCATTCTAGGCATATTTTCTTTGCTTTGTGAATATTGCTGGAGATTCAAAGTGTTATATTTAAGAAATTTCAACATAACCTCATATAGAATCACAATAGTGTTTTTACTGACTGACACTGAAAACATGAAATGGAAACATAATGAAAAACAAGTAAGGAAAGGCTAAAGTTGGACGGAGCCGACTATATAATACACTCCACTTTCTATCCTATTACAATTCAATTCTGTAAAAAAGTGAAATTTGGAAGGATTTCTGCACCCTGTAAATGTATGCGTTTGACAAAAAATGTTAAATCGGAAAGGACATTTGTATAAGGATATATTGAAACCTGGATCGAAATTGGCGAATTACATATAAAGTGTATAGTTTGGCCATCTGAACCGATCTTACCCACTTTCACCATAGTTTTGTTAAGTTGGACTATAAGATGTTATGCCAAATTTAAAGAAAATCGGGTACAATATGTGGTTTCTAGAGCGGAAAATGTCAAATCGGGAGCGACATTTGTATGGGGGCTATATCTAAATCTGAACCGATCTTACCCACTTTCACCATAGTTTTGTTAAGTTGGACTATAAGATGCTATGCCAATTTTAAAGAAAATCGGGTACAATATGTGGTTTATAAAGCGGAAAAAGTGAAATCGGAAACGACATTTGTATGGGGGCTATATCTAAATCTGAACCGATCTAACCCGCTTTCGCCACAGGTATTTCTAGTTTGATTATAAGGTGTTAAGCTAAATTTGAAGAAAATCGGGTACTATATATGCTTTATCGGGCGGAAAAAGTCAAATCGGGAGCGACATTTGTATGGGGGCTATATCTAAATCTGAACCGATCTCACCCAATTTCACCAAAGCTATTTTGTAAGGTACTGTGCCAATTTTGAAGTCAATCGAGTGAAATATGTGGTTTCTACAGAAATATGTGGACAGACAGACGGACATTGCTAAATCGACTCAGAAAGTGATTCTTAGCCGATCTGTATAATAAACGATGGGTCTAACTCGTTTCCTTTTGGGTGTTACAAACAAATGCACAAAGACGTAATACTCTCGTGGAGTGTATAAAAATATCAATTAAATTATTTCTTTTTGATTTCAGAGCAAATTATGATGTATTTTTTGTAAAATGTTGTAAGTTCCCTTTTAAACGAGCTGCATCATCGTTTCATATTGTCCATCAAACATCATCAATCGTCATTTCGACATCACTTTTATACGTATGACATTATCCCGTCTTCCCCACCCACTTGACAGCGTTACTTACAAATGTTGGCTACCAATGTCAGCAATGCATTTTGTCACCTTTATCGCTGTTGACAGATACTTCAACCGAATGCGACAGCCTGTGAATGGCCTTCAGCGAAAATTCCCCCAACCCATTGTTGTTGTGAGTACCACTTCAGCACTCATAATGAAGGACGCGGCAAGAGCACATGAGCGAAAAGCACGCACATACACACGCACTGCAATGTCAAGTAGGCGGACTTCAGTTTAAGGAATAATCGTTGTACTTTCGACCAGAAAGAAAATGAAAACGAAAATGTCGAATTGCGAATGCGAATATAACAACCAATGACACATCAATTAATTTTTATGGATCCTTCCAGACAATTTGTCCAAGACTGCAAAGTGGCTGGGATAAGTGGATGCACGAATATGGTTTAAATCGAAGGAAATTTAAATTCTTAAATAGTTGAGGAATTCAATATGCTCTTCTTATCATGGAAGAAAATATAAGCACTTAATTATTTTATTAATAAAGTCCTGTTTAAGACATGTGTTCGATATCCAAATTAAGCGAGATTGTTAGTTAAGCTACAAGTTTTTTAGAGATTTGTTCATAGAAATAGATGAATCCGTTAAAAGGTTATTAGTTCTGATAACAATGCAGGTATATATTAAAAACCTAAAAATATATTTTTTGCTTTAAGACATACCGATTTATAAAATCAACCAAAAAATAGTTATTTTTAATTTTGTTTACTATAATAAATATAACATTCAAGACATTATTTCATTTGGGTTGATGGGTTGAGTTACTGAGTGACTGACTGATCACTCCCCAGACCAAACGGCTAGAGCTAGAATCATGAAATTTGGTGTGTACATTTCTCTTACAGTGTAAAGGTGGGATAAGACGGGGTTATTCGAAATTCGTACTTTTAAGGGGTAAAAAGAGATAAAAATGGTACCACGCAATGACCAAACGGCTGGGCCTAGAATCTAGAAATTTGGTGTGGGCATTCCTATTGCGACATGAAGGCATCCCGAAAAGTTGATTTTGAAAAATTCGTACTTTTAGGGGGTTAAATGGGACAAAAAGGGACCAAAATGGTACAAACAACACGACTGAAGCTAGAATCATGAAATTTGGTGTGTACATTTCTCCTACAGCGTAGAGGACAGATATGAAGTGAGTTTTTCGAAATTCGTACTTTTAAGGGATAAAATGGGGATGAAAGGGATAAAAATGGTACCACAGCAATGACCAAACGGTTGGGCCTAGAATCTTAAAATTTGGTACGCAAATTCATCTTTTAGCTTTAACGCGCCCAAGAAAATATTTTTCAAAATTTTTATATTTTGGGGGTGATATCGGGTAAAAAGGGTACTACCAACACGGATGACGCTACAATAATGAAATTCGGTGTGTATATTCGTTTTACAGAGCAGATCACTGATAAGAAGGAATTTTTCAACATTTGTACTTTTAAGGGATAAAATGGGATACAAATTGTACCACCGCCCTGACCAAACGGCTGGGCCTAGAATCTTGAAATTTGGAATGGGCATTACTTTTATAACACGAATGCGACCAAGATAATATTATTCAAAATTCGTACTTTTTGTGGGTGAAATCGGGTAAAAAGGGTAAAAATGGTACTAATTAAACGGATGGAACTGGAATCATAAAATTCGGTGTGTACATACCTCAAAATGCTTAGAAACTGAAAATGACCGAATTTTTTGAAATTCGTACTTTTAATAGGTAAGCGGGGAAAAGGGGATAAAAAAGGTACCAAGAACACGGATTACGCAACAATATTGAAATTCGGTGTGTATATTCGTTTTACAGCGCAGATCACTGACAAGAAGGCATTTTTCGAAATTTGTGCATTTTAAGGGATTAAATGGGATACAAATTGTACCACATCCCAGACCAAACGACGACTTTACAACACGAATGTGGCTAAGTTTTCAAAATTCGTACTTTATGTGGGTGAAATTAGGTAGAAAGGGATAAAAATGGTACTAATTAAACGGATGGAGCTGGAATCATGTATGAAAACATGTTATAAAAAATCTTTAAGTCCCTTCCAGAGTTTTCGTGTATACCAGCGAGCCAGACGGACGTGGGACATACTTATGGCTTTAAATCTCTCCTTCAATGCGTTACACTTTTTTCTATCCCAAATGATAGAAATATATGCTCCTACTCTGTAGTGAAGGTATAATTATCACAGCTTTATATGAATTTTGTATAAAATTGATTTATTTTGTGCCTATAAATTAAACTGTTGACTACGTATAAATGGATGGCATGATGGATGATCCATTTACACGGATTTCTTTTTTGAAATTTCTACAAGGTGTATAAATCAAATCGAAAAGTTAGTGTGAATATACCGCTGAATACGTAGCACAAAGTAAAACGATTTTTCAAAAGTTGTGAGCGTTTGTTTTAAGTCACCGATCATTGCAGAGATGTTATTAACATCTGGTATAAATATTGGGGGTGGCTTGGAGACGTCAAGCTGATTGCTGCTGTTAACATCATGTTCATTGTTGTTGCTTTTATTGCTCACTGTTGCCCCTTCTTCGTTGACATTTTTTAGAAGTTCGAATCGATTCGAAGAGATTTGATGTGAGATACCACTTGCTAAGGCTCTCCGTTTGTTGTTGTCAGTCTGACTTGGTGATAAAGGTAGAGAGCGTTTGTTTTTGCTTGAGCTGCACTTCTGCCATTCCACTTCGCTCTCGTCGCTGGTGTCACTCAAGTTAGTCATTGTGCATTGCTGCTGCTGAACGTGGGGAAGCGGCGGACGGCCCGTTATTTTGGACAATGATTTGTCTTGTAACAAATGAAAGAACAAAAAAGAAAAAAAACTTGTTGTTCACAAATGCGCCTCTATCGACTACACTAGACGGCAGTTCAATTGAAACTGGAAATCAATTAAATTAAATTTTATGGGAATATTAAAACCAAATTAATTGAATATGACTTTACGACATTTTTATACTTATCGTAAATTAATGGAATGGAATATTCCTCTAAGTAGTACATTTCAATGGTAAACTTTAATATTCCTTATTTGATTTTGACTGTAAAGAAACAACATACAAATTACTTTAGCCATATATCCAGCGAAAATGAAAATATTGCAAGAATATACAATTTGTATTTTTTGTTTACTCTTTTTTTTTTTTTGAAAAAGTCTATCTTTCAAAAATCATAGACGATTTTTTAATCTAATATTTTTTTTTTGTATAAATTGACGTCTAATTTTGCTAATTACTGAAGGCTTTGTTTACAAATTTCATGTCTTTTGTGACACCCAGTGAAATTTTCCTCCAGTTTTATTCGTAGCACATTTAAATTATTAAAGTGATCCTCATAAAATTCCACAATATAGTTCTGACAATAAGAATTCTCTCGGAATTCTTAACTAACAACTTAGTTTTTCTCTTAGTATAATGCTACATTCAACCAAAAATGAAATTATCGACCCACTGTAAATGAAACTAAGACCAAATGATCTATTCAATATGCTCTCAGAATTATATGTTCGTTATTCTATTGCAAAAATGCTGTTGGACAGTGTTATTAAAATTAAAGTCCGATCTAATCCGCTTGTACGTAAATTACTCTATAAAAAACATCTTATATTTAAAGGAACACCTATGGTGAAAATAGTTCAGATCAGTCCAGATTTATATATAGCTCCCACACTAATTTCACTCCCGATTTGACTTTTTCCAGATCGGTTCAGATTTGCATATAGCTACCATACAAATTTCGCTCACGGATAGAACTTTTCCGCCCCAGAAACCACGAATTTTCACCGAAAGTGAGCATAACACGTTATATTTGAACTGGAAGCACTTATTGTGAAAGTTAGTCACTTTATTCCATGTATATATGATATCCACGATACAAATATTCTTTTAGGAAACATACAAAAATTCCTTCCCGTTTTCACTTTTTTACCGAACTGAATTGTATTCGGATAGAAAGTGGAGTGTATCATATAGTCGGCCATGCGCGACTTTAGCCTTTCCTTATATGTTATGCATCTATTACCATTTAACCCCTTAAAAATACGAATTTGCAAAAAATACTTTTATATTATATATATACTCAACTACAGTAATGTAGATATCGAATTTCGTCTTTCTAGCTGTTGTCGTTTGATAGTTAACATGTTTATCCCTTATTGACCCATTTCACACCCTACAAATAAATGCACATTGCAAATATCAAGTAAATATATGCAGACATATGCAAAACAAGTAAAAAGGCGTTAAGTTCGGCCGTTCTGTTAAGTCCTCCACGGAGTGGATTCCACAGTTTAACCGGCATTGGTGCCATTTTTATTCCTTTTTGTCCCATTTCGCCCGCTAAAACGTATATTTAAAAACTTGGTGCTTTTACGCTACAAGAGGAAATGTACAACTGCACATAAAGCAGAAATTAAAAAAAAATATTAAAAAGTCTAAATATTATAGGGTATTTTCAGTAACTCGTTGGGAAAAAAATTTTCCCTCTGGGCCGAAGATGGGAGATGGGTAGATCGTCTTAGAATTGTATGACTCAGGTCGATATATGGTCTCAGGTCGATATTTCAAAGTGTTACAAACGGAATGACAAACTTAGTATACCCCCAAGCTGGAGGTAAAAATAAATAATTGAGTTTTTAGACTTCGTCTTTTTTTTCGTCTTCCTACGCAGATCCAAATTATTGAATTTGTTTTTGGAAATTTTTTAATTGTACTGTACACAGTACACAAGGAGAAAACTTTCTTTAACATTTCGAAGCACAAAGTTAAACAACTTTGTGCTTTGTGCTATTTTAGCAAATGTTTCACAAACAAATACTTAACATAAATACACCAACATCTTGTTATTTTCTCATGTTTCTCAAAATCAAAAGTATATCAATATGCCATCCCGCTACATGTACCAGATTGACCCTTGAATCCTTCCTACCTTCCTACTGTTTTCCCTGATTGATTGATTTCTATTTTCGTTTGAGTAATGATATGTTGTATGTATGTATGTTTTTCAAAAAAGGAAAATATTTTTATATAGACGGAGCAGTTGCTTTGATTGAAACATACTGTGCTGTGTTCTCTATTCACGAGCTCATTAATGTAAGTAATATTTCTTTATTTTTTTTATCGCCAAGTCACTGTTTTTCATGTTGGTCCCTTTCTTTGGCGCTGTGTGCGACAGCGAAATTGAAGTCATCATTCAATTTCAATTGGTTCATGTTTTGATTTGTCTTCTCGACATTTTTGTAGTAATTTTTTATAATCTTGACAATTTCATTTGTCTGTCGTGGTTGACTGATTAGTTCATTTTACATTTCTCGTGTTGTTCGATTTATTGCATTCGTCGACATGGTACATATTTGTCAGAATACATTTTGATATGGAAGCTAATTGTTGACATACAGTAAGTGTAATCCAAAGAGGGACAAAGTTAACATCTCTTTAGGACCAAACGAAGAATGCATACCAAAGTAAACAATCGAAAATTTCGTGGTTGTCTGTACAGAGTATTTTACTTTTATATTGCTATAAAGCAGCATCAGATCCGTTAAAAATACTAATATATAATAGAACAATTAAATACAAGAACAATCCAAATTGAGATATTCTCATAACTTCACTTAAAATGGAAAAAGGGGATAAAAATAGTGCCAACGAAATGACCACAGCTAGAGTCATGAAATTCGGACTATACATTATTCTGACTGCGCACAAAATAAATTTTTTTCAAAATTCGAACTTTCAAGGGATATAATGGGTAAAAAAGTACCAACTAAGCGACTACAGCCAGAATGATGAAATTCGGCGTGTACATCCCTCTAATTGCGTACGTAAAATAAAGAGATTTTACAAAGTCTTACTCTTAAGGGGGTAAAACAGTAAAAAGGGGATAAAAATGGTACCAACGAAATGGCCGCAGCTAGAATCATGGAAAGATTTGTCCAAATTCGTACTTTTTACTTCTACGGCAAAAATTGGTTGTATCATGAAGCTAAGTTAAATTGCACTGTGTACGTGAGAGATAATGGATTAACAAAATTTGTACTTTTGGATTTAAAATAGGGTGGAAATACAACCAACTCTAGCACCCAATATCTACCAATATTTATGATATTTATGTTTTTTATTTATTTTTTGAAGTGGCTTGAAGTATTTCTTGATATATATGTGGGTGCCGGGCGTATCGGCTCAGGCTGCTATCGACGGACGCCTTCGTTGTGTCTTGCATGACATGCGCGACGGCGTCATGCAAACTCAACGACGCACATACTCCCATACTAAGATGTACTGACTTACACACACGGACGATGTCAGCAGTTCAGTTGTCGTAGCCGTTCTATATTGAAGCATTAATTAATCTAACTTTTACTACTCCTATTTTAATAAATAAGTTATTTAATGTAAAAAACATTTAAAAACCAGACGTGTCAAGTGTTTCATTCATTCGTAGGCAAACCCTCCCATACATATATATAAATTAAATGTTTGAAATAATAAAAATTGTATATTAATTTATATTTTTTTTTTCAATATTTTTATATGTTTTGGTTTGGCTATATTAACAAAATTGAAAATTTCCGGTAATATTACTGCAATTCTACGAAAATCGACAACCTCTGCGGAACCCAAACCATGATGGAGGGTACATAAACTTCGGCGCGGCTGAACTTAACTTAACTTTGGTGATTTTTTCTCCTTTTAGCGGTGTTTTTAATTTCCAAAGGCCCGGCCGAACTTAACTTTGGTGATCTTTTCTCCTTTTAGCAGGATTTTTAATTTGCAAAGGATATAAATGGTATAATAATTTTAATTTAATGTTTATAATAATGACTGAGAAGAATATCTTTTAAAAATACTTCAGATTACTTACTTCTATGATTCGAAAAGTGCGAAAAAAATTATTAAAACTTCTATATCCTTTGGAAATTAAAAGTCTTTGATTGTACTATTTTACTTTATCGCTGATTTTTTATACTTATACCTATTTGATTTCGTTTTTACACCCTAGGGTATTTTGTCTTTGTACATTCGTTTGTAATATCCAAAAGGAAGCGAAACAAAATTTTTTTAACCGATTTTCTTCAAATTTGGTTGAACGTGATATATCTTCACTATATTCACTGTAATCACATATAGTGAAAGTACGTCACATCGTTTCATGTTTTGATATAGTCCAGGTTGTTTGTTATATCAGTAATTAGGGTATATAACGAAATGGAAATAAAAATTGAATTGAATATATAAAAATGCATCCTATGAAAGTGAAGTTGAAATGAAATATTTTTTCTGGCGGCACTTTTTTCTTCACGTAAGACTCATATATGTTTTTATGATGGTAACATACTTGACTATAACAAAGTGGGTGAGCCAATAAATATCCACACAAAAAATTACCCTAGTGCAAGCTTTCTATAATGGATGATGATCAGAATCATCGATCGGTGACACTCCACGCAAGTCGTTTTCACACAAGTGTCACTTAAATCATGCAAGACAAATTAGCGACAATATCCCTTATCATGTCTCCCTCATTTATATCTATATTATCGAAAATGTTGCCTCTATTGTTTTGATTTCATAAATTCGTCATAGGACTATAATATTTTCTCTTTTCCAGACAGCTAATGCTATTTAGTAGAAGTCTTAATAAAGGTTTAAAGTTTTTAAAATACATTTCAATTTGACCCGAAAAAAGTGATCACAGAATAGTATCATTTTGCTCGTGGGCCGTTATTTAAGAAGTTAAAGTTCTGAAAACAAATAACAATTTTTTGAAATTGACCCGAAAATAGTGACCACAGATTGTTGTTCTATTTCTCGGAGGGCCGATAGTTAAGATGTTTGAAGTTTTAAAATTTTGAAAATAAATTTTATTTTTTTGATCCAAAAAAAGCGATTACAGATTATTGTCCTTTTGGCCGTCATTTAAGAAATTATGAAGGTTTAAAGGTATGAAAATAAATTTCAATGTTTTCAAATAAATTTTTACTTTTTTGAAATAAAATTTAAATTTTTTGAATCAAATCGCAGATTATTGCCCTTTTTGTGTGTTTTTTCAATTCATTTATTTAGGTTATTATACGATACACGTTTTAACAACGCAGTGACATTATTAAAATTCATGAATGAAAATGATCCGGAATTCCATCGAAAAATCATCTTGACTGATGAGGCCCATTTCCACCTC